>OU015468.1:29314396-29347801 GCA_907164805.1 Brachyptera putata
ACGCTACACTTCTTTTCCTTATCTAGTTTAATCTGCTCAATACGTTGTTTTTCAGGTGTATCAGTATGCTCTCTGGATTAGCCTTTCCTGTTTTCTTTCACGGTTCTCTCCTTAGCTTTGGGAGAAGGTCTGACATCATCAGGAGTTACTCTGTGTCCTATTCTCGTGACTTTCTGCAGTCTGCTATCCACTGGCGTACCTGGAATCTGCTGTGAAGAATTGTAGGTGCTTGCTTGAGACTCCACAAGAACAGCAAGAACAGGCACAGGTTCCGCAACAGACAGACGCTGGCAGCTCACGATCCGTGGCGTAAGCGCCCATGAAGTCCTGCTCCGTGAAAATAAGACGATTATTTGGCGAAGTACCTGGCGTGGAAAACGCTGTCCCAATATTGGATGGAGTAAAGGATGTTAGGAACGCCCGATTTGTAAGTTCGACAATGGCATGCATTTTTATGGGCGTCGCTGCATGGCGTGACATCCAGTCGTTGAACGCGTATTTCAGTTTCCCTGTAAAGGGTCCATATACCGCGACGTCAAGGGGCTGCATTCGGTGAGATCGTTTGTCCGCGGGCGAAGATGCACAAGTCAGAGTGCGGGCCTGGTCAACCTTAGCATATACAATGCAGTCGAGAGGTACATGGCTTTCCTGATTGTCAAGCAGAAGTAGAATATGCTTCAGCTTCGTACTGGAAGTATGAGCCTGAATGTGCTTCAATACTTCCTGAAACAAAGTGGCGTTCATCCAGCCATTTTGAGTTGCTAGCCAAGGCTACCTTCCGGGGCGCCTTTCAGAAAGTGGTCCTTATAATTCTGCCGTCTTGCGGGACCAACTTGATAACTTTCGGGCTTGGCTGAACCGTCGATACTCGGGATTCATCAACGTTAAAAATCCTGTCGGACGTAAAGTTGTGCCGCTCCACGGTCTTTGCATAGTTGTCAAAGAACTCTCCAAAGTTGTAACGGTTGAAACCAGTTGAACGTCCAAGGCTCATGTTTTCCGGCTTTCAAGGAACAGTCTGGATGTCGCTCCATGAAACTCTCATCCAGTCAACACCTACCACTGGTTTGTTGTCTATGATGCCTTCATTTTCTTCTCGGGTCGAACAGCGTACTGGTATGTGAGGATTCTCGACTGTACGTATGTAAGACTATATGGGATGCTTGATGATTTCAGAAAATATTCTTGCAGTAACGTGCTTCGTCGTACGTACAAACTTGTATATTTCGATAAATATTTATGTCGCCGAGTATCCTCATTACCCGAGTCGTGCCCTGAATCACTTTTTAAAAACTAACTTCGGCATAGTTTTTCATTAAGAAATATGTTTTTGAATCTTTTCTTGACTAGGATTCATCATTTGCTTGCCGTCTGCGTGCAGGAGCAACTGAATCGATCAATAGTAGAAAAAATCTGTCCTTCTCTCGTAACTGTCTAATTTCCAATATTGTGTACAAAGACCAGCTCTGTCATCTTCTGTAAAGTGCTGATTACAAGAATATCGGCATCTATCACAGTTAGCCAGTTGAGGGTGTTTTGCAGCCCGTATCACACTCGTTGCGAAGACTTTCAATTACATTCGTCTTCCATTTCGTGGGGTCTGCTGTGTGCCATCGACTTCTTACCTTGACAGCAACCTTAGCTACGGCAGCTTCCTCATAACAAGTATCCGGTAACGACTAGACCATCATTATCTACCACTCTAGTCTGATTGGTTACAGTTATATTCCAATCTATATTGCCAAGGGTGTTAGTCTCACCGTAGACTGCAACATCTTCCCTAAAATAAAAAAAACAGTAATTACCTTGTTAGAGACCGTTCCTAGAAGAGCTTGAAGGAGTGAGGCTCAGCTCACTGTATTTGCATCCCTTACCTTCCACTACGTTTTCTTCAACATCGTAATTATCCATCAGGAGTGGAAAACCGTTCGCTTGATCCGAGTCGCAGTAATCAGGATCTTTGACAGAATCATCTCCTAAAGACTCTTCGGTTAGGTTAATGTATTTTCACTGTCAAATCATGTCAAACTTATTTGTACAAATACTACAGTATACTACAGCATCAGCTACAGTAAGCTTTTTACCCCATAATGTATACTAGCAAGTGTACTTGCTCTGCACTAGGCTGTCTGATCAAGCCAGACGATTTTCTAAACCGTTGGAATCGTGTTTTCCACATAGGCCATACTTGAGGCTGCGCATAGTTTTGCTAAAAAAATTGATAATATGGATTTGAAAAATAAAATGAGATCTACTTTTTTTTTGTTTATCTTTCAATTGAACTACCCTAATCAAGCCCCACACAAATGTGTCTGGCGGGACTGAGGGGATAAAAAATGTTCAATTTCATACAATGATTTTTATTAGTTTTTTCATTGACAACACTTTATTCAACACGTTGTTTATCAAGTGTGAAAGTTAATGAAGCAGTTACTGCTATTGGATATACAGAGATGAACATCGCACTTGATGCATCTTGTACGCGATCGCTTCTTGCAAGCTTCCTGCCGGCATGCTCGTGCCGTCTTCAGCTCGTCCACAATAGGTCAATGTTCGAAGCCATCCAGTCTTTAATCTGTGCAAGGCAGTACCGCACAACGGGCTTTCTTCTGCAACGGTTGAGACTCATCGCCATGTTGTCGCATGCCGCTAGGAGTCCCCAAGAGCCATTCTAAATGCCAACAGATCCATAATTGTTTTGCGTGGATATTTCTTCTCTCTGCATTCATCACGCTATTGCATCCATGAGTTGACAATACCAAGGTCCATAAAATGTACAGTGGTTTAAATGTAAAGGGTACCTTTACGTTTACCACCGAGTCCATGGTCTTCGGCCTCCAGTTCATTGTTATTCTCACTGTTTCTCAATGGTGGTCGTGGAAGTTGCACTCCTGCCCCCTCTGCTATTTTTTCCGGTTCTTCCTAAAGTTCATCAAAACTCTCTTCATTATTATACAATATTGTTGTCACCAAGTGATTATTTATTTGAGGAAAGTATTTAAAGACAGAGCATGTAATTATTTATTCGGACATCCGAGAGAAATGGTCGTTCATGGACTCCATGATATGTATCATACATATTATGTTGTCACAAAGTGATTATTTATTTGAGGAATGTATTTAAAGACAGAGCATGTAATTATTTATTCGGACATCCGAGAGAAATGGTCGTTCATGGACTCCATGATATGTATCATACATATTATGTTGTCACAAAGTGATTATTTATTTGAGGAATGTATTTGAGGACACGGCAATCAGCATGTAAGTATTCATTCGGACATTATTAAATGTCGACACTTCATGATAGGCATATTTATTATGAAATTATGTTTCCACAAAGTGACTATTTACAAGACTTGACAAGAACATTTACAAGACTTGTAGGCAAGATATATTTTCATCGTTTGCACTCGGAAAGATTCAAGTCTGAGCTAGAAAGCAAGCGAACAGACAGGGTACGCAAAGTACTACGGTGCATGTACTTCATGTTACGCCAATGTAGTTACTATTTATTAAAACAGAAAAAAAAATGTAAAGTACAAACGTTTGAACCTCGGATCAAGTATATTAGAGATCGCCATCATGTGAACCTTTTCTCCAACTCGCTTAACAAATTCTCTTTCAACGCAAGAGCTACTTACGATGTGGGAATGAATTTCCTCAAGCTTGCTTGCAAGTTTTGCACTATAGGTATTAGTCTACTGGACGTAATGTACTTTTCACCACACATTTCGGTCATCACCTTTTCAATCTTGATAACTTCGTCTAAGCCTACAACTTATTCTCTTGTCAACATTTTTTTACCATCCACGAAACAGTTGATGCAATGAATGAGCAAACTTCAAATTTACGGTTATATAAACATGAATAAAGATTTGTTTATTTTCAACTAGGCCTATATTGATTGATATTGTAGGAGAAGAGAAAATGTCATGCTAGATTAAACGCAGACTCTTCACTCCATTGCAAGGGGGGAAACCTCCCACCAGCATACAATTAAAACGGCTAGTTTGTATACTTCTTCAAAACGATATTATTGTTATTCTATGTAGGCCTAGTATAGTTAGATTATCTGAGATCGAATCAATAATGCACTAATCAACATTGAGGAAAGAACAGAGGAGGGAACGGTCCTGAGAAGTGAAAACTAGTCAAAAGAGAGAGAGAAAGGTTTCTCAGATTCAACCCTCAGATTTATTTGAAAGACATTTTCATTTTCAACTTTAAATTCTTAAGGAAGAATCGATTCAAAAACACCCTTGAAGGAGATCGATTCACCAAAAAATCTAGGCGGAGAGAATCGATCCAAAAATCGATTAATCGCAAGCGAAAAAATCGATTCGCCCATCTCTATAATCCTGACGGAGTGGCTATGTACCCCCATACCTGTATATCGATATATCGAATATGGGGGTGGCAATGTATGGCAACCGAGCAGGCCACTGCACGAGGCCACGGCCTTGCCCAATGCTATAACTTTAAGCACCAATCACATCGTCTGAATGTTACACCGCTATTTACGGTTTAAATCAAATGATAATACATAGAGATATTAACATAATAATAACAGCCCAAAATTATATAAAAATAACAATGCTTTGAAGAGAACAAAGAAATGATAGACATAATTATTAGATGAGTGTAGGCCTAGCAAAGATTTTATTTCATATACTGAAAAAAATCAGGGTTCGTTTTTATGTTTTTTTTTTTGTACTCTGTCTGTCTACAGACCTCACACGAAAGACACAGATTCACTTGAAAGTTTTTTAAAGCATATAGTCTCCAACCTAGAATATATTCCTATGGTTATTCAGCTAATCCACTGGTAATTTATTTTTGATTTTTTGAAATTTTGAAAATACTCATTACAATAACAACAGAAAAGAAGTATTTTTTTATTTTCCAAAAAATTGAAATTTTTCACGAAGTTGAAACATGTTATTTTACACAATTTTGGAAATGTTCAGTTTAATCGAATAGGCTATTTTGGAAGAAAAAGTGTGCCTCTGAAGTCATTTTATACCCTTCTCGTTCATCTTACAATGTATTTATGGCATTTTCCTACTTATTATAAACAAAATATATTTGATCAAAACCAGAGAAGTTGATTATTTGCTTCGTTGGCCATTTGGACCCCAAATATGAAGACAAAAAACGTATAGGCCTACCCTGTTTTTTAGTTTTTTAATATTTAAAAAAATGTAACAACAATTTGAACATTTTACTATAGTAATAGTAGTAGTAATAAACTTTATTAGGATGTTTTGGCTATTTACATATTGAAATCATACAATAATACAGTATAGGACTACTTTAAAACAATACCATAAAACTGTAAACAATAAAGTTATATAATAAACTTTAATACACATTTAAAGAATCCCAGTAATTCTTATTTCCCTTTTCATATTCTTTGGGAATCAAACCTTTTCCCTCTAACTTTATTATACTCTCTTCTAAAAGTAGTGATGCGTTTCAACTTCTCTAACTAAATTTGGTAATCTGTTAAAAACTGTCATACCTTTACCAAAGATTGAATAATTCTCCTCTTTTTTCAATGATGACCGTTTAATATGACATTTTCCAAATCTCGTATCATAGTTATGTTTATCATAATTAAATTGTACCATATCACACAAGCAGCTAGGTAAAGAATAAGAGTGTTGAATAAAATACACTCTTATATACATTTAACCATCCCAATGATTTGCCCATGTCCTCTACAGGTGTGTCTCTTTTAACTCTGAACATACTTCTGATTGCTTTGTTCTGAATTTTTTGTATAGTAACAATTCATTCTTTTGAGATAGAAACAGAACAGAACTACATTAGTCAAGACGCGTCATCATGACATTACTTTAGCTGCAGTAGATAAACACCCATTAACTCTACAACATAAACCAATCCTAGCCATCTTTTTTATAATATAATGAGTATGTTTCTGAAATTTTATTCATTATCTACAATTATTCCCAAGTATTCCAAAATCCCTCAGCCTAGGAAAGAAGAGTTGCCCCAAGCTGTCTTTCATGACCTTATAAATATCTTAGTCATGGTCCTTTCTACATGTCTTGTACCTCCTTCCATGCCTTACTACCTGATTTTGACTTACATATATACTCTAGCTACTTACCTTCAAATTTTTTCCAACCTAAATCTTCTACCACTTCCGTCACAGATCTGTAATTAAATTTGATTATTTACATCTTTCCCTCCTTGTCCAACTCATAATTTTTCAATTAGTTTTTTAATCTATATCTATTTTCCTCATTATTATCTTTTTCTACTATCTGTCCTTCTTCAACTTTTATTTTAATTCCTCTAATTTTACATAATTCAAATACTCCTTTGTCTCTGTTTTCATTAATTTTAAGAATGGCCTTGCTGGTTTCCTAATAGTTTTAGAAATGTTTCACTCCTTTACCTTAATAACCGTTAATATAATCAAATCTAAGCAAGGCCAATGACAGCTAATTTAGTTTAGAACAAACACTGAATAACCTTTGTAAGTTAATTGTATTGTATTTTGTTTATTTAGCAAATGATTTTGCTATTAATTATACAGGTTTACATTCTTTTCTTTTCAAGGTTTTCTTAACAACGCATTTATAGAGATGACTGGAGAGGAAATTATCCCATACCTGAAAGTCATTTTTGAGAACTCGACCCCCTCAAAGGATACGGACACCTTGACGTGGTGTGGGGGCTTGCGTGGCCCCGTGATCCCCAGAGCTATCGTCGGGAGCAATTTACTTGCTCCCAGCAGGGTCACCCATGGCGATAAGGTCTGGGGTGAGGGTCCAGACTAAGTTCGGACCGTATCGGTCGAGTGGGTTCCTTTTGGTGACCGGAGTGTGCAGGGGGAGCACTGTGCTTTTGTATCTCTTCTCACTCCTATACTTACCTTTCATCTTCTTTCGAATCTTTCTTAATTTATTTTTCTTTTTTCTTGCCGGCTCCCTCTGTACGCTCGAAACGCCCACCTGCGTGTTTGCCGTGCGCGGTGACCTGTAAGGATGGAAAAGACGATCCTGGCAGTTGAGGCGAAATAGCATACAAAACTAGAGTAGCTGATACACTTCTTTGGCTTCTGCTTCATCTGAAACGGGAGGCTAGGGGCTAATCCACCCCTAGCCAATCGGCTTGCTCGTTTGTATTAAAGCAACAGCATGGATGAGACTATGGACACAGGAGTCATGATGGTACACACCGACTGTCCCAGTCCGGTGTGTCCCCACTCATGTCGGCCTGTGTTGCATCTTCTATATCTCCTGGACAACCCTGGCGCTGAAGTTCAGCGTCCCCTCGTTGGGCTCCGTGGTGGGTGGGGCTCCAGGAGATGAAACAGAAATTCTATGCATGAATTCCCAAACCAAAACCTTCCCTCCCCTGGATAATGTCAAAAATAAAAAACGAGTAAGATCTCTGATGGAATCCCCCGTGGATCCACAAGACTTACTTATGGAAAATAACATCGCGACTCCTCGATTTTTTATAATCGAAAGTATTGACGAAGGCTAATCATTCGCAAGAAACTGCACTCTGAAATTAACCAGAGCATTAGAGAAACAAACTGGAAAAGTGAAATACTTCAGACGTCTAAGGAATGGTACAGCGTTAGTCGAAGCAACTGACGCTGTTCAAGCAGAATCTGTTTTGAAGCTGACGTCGTTGCCAGGATTCTTCTCGGTTAAAGTAACAGTTCATCGACAGCTCAACTATTCAAAAGGTGTTGTCTCTTGTTTCGATCTCCTCGACTCGACAGAAGAGGAGATTAAAGAGGAACTCGCGAGTCAGAAGGTGGTCGAAGTGTACAGAATTACCTCGCGAAGAGGCGGTGTACCTAAACCCACCTCTGTTCTCATACTCACCTTTTCATCCCCTGTCCTGCCTTCAATGGTTGTCGCAGGGTATAACAAGCTCAATATCAGACCTTATATTCCAAACCCGATACGCTGTAACAAATGTCAGAAATTCGGTCACACATTTCACAATTGTAAAGGCAAGGATACGTGCTGCATCTGCTCCATGGACTCGCATGGACAGGAACCGTGCAGCGGTGAGCCCCTTTGTCTTCACTGTAAAGGGAATCACTCCGCTGCATCGCACGACTGCAAGGTCTGGAAAAGAGAGAAAAAGATCCTTGAATATATGACTACCGAAAAATTATCTGCTTACGACGCCCGGCAAAAATTCGACACTTTATTTCCTCAAAGTACTTTTAATTTCACATTTGCACAAGTTGCTTCTGCCGCACAAAACGCACCTTCTAAAAGTAGTGACTTGGAAGAGATTAAGAATTTACTTATTGCTCAAGGAGAAGAAATAGCGGTATTACGCCAGCTAACGACTCCCCAACAAGTACCTGTAAATAAGACAGACGCTAATACATCTGCAATTATAGAGATGCAAGCCCAACTGTCTGAAATACAACAACAACTTGCCAAACAAACGTTGGACATGCAAGAACAAGCAAGGCAGATCAAAGAAAAGGACGCGGCAATCAAAGCTCAATCCAAAAAAATCAGTGATCTTCTCAAACAAAATCAAGAAGCAGATAAATTGAACAAGGATCTTTTAGAGAAATTAGAAAAACAAAACAATGATTTACCAAAACTTCTCTCACAAACACAAATGCGCCTCAACCGTTCGTCGTCAAAGGAATCTCCTAAAGACGTACGGAAGACAGAATTTGCTAAGGGAGAATACACGGTGAAGAGAAAGAACCACACTCCCTCCACTGAGAAGATGGAAGTGGAGGAAGAACAGGAGAGAAGAAAGACTGTAGCTGACATTGGTAAAAACAGCTAACCTTAGTATTAGAAGTATCAGTATTACTAGTAATAGGATTAGATTTACTTTCTCTATTATATAGTATTATTCAGTTATTTAGTATTTAGTACTATTTAGTTATTTAGTCTTTGATACTACTTCATTTTAATCGTCATACCCGTACTCATCATGACTTTTATTCAGTGGAATGTTAATGGTTTTAATATTCACCGAGAAGAGATTAAGATCTTAACAACTGATTTTAAGCCCATATGTTTCTTACTCCAAGAGACCCATTTTAAGCAATCGGACTCTCCATTTATACGAGGATATACATTTTACCGGCGCGACGACTTGACTGGAGTAAGAGCGCATGGGGGTGTAGCAACGGCTGTGGCGGATAGTTACCACGTTAGTCCACTGCCGCTCACAACACCTTTACAGGCAGTGGCAGTCCGCTTAGCTCTCCCACAGCCGATCACCCTATGCAACATTTACCTTCCTGAATGGGCCCCAGTTAACAAACCGAACATGCAACATCTTGTTTCGCAACTCCCTCGCCCTTACATACTACTTGGAGACTTCAATGCCCACAGTCAGATGTGGGGCGACACAATGATGGATGCAAATGGACGTGGCAGCTTATTTGAAGAATTCTTCAACGATAATAATTTAATTCTTTTAAATAATGGAGAGAAAACACGATTCAATGCCTTCAACGGTGAATTATCGGCAATTGACTTGTGCGTTAGTACTCCTTCGATCGCTCCTCTCTTCACATTCTCTGTCCACGATGATCTTTGTGGCAGCGATCATTTTCCTCTCTTATTAAATCATACTTCAAATCAAATTTCACAAACACGTTGGCCCCAATGGAATCTTCGTCGTGCAGACTGGACCCTCTTCTCCAGTCTTTGCAACTTCGAAGAAATCGACAGAAACTTGGGGACTGATTTAATAGTGGAGAAAATGACCAACACAATAATCTCTGCTGCAAAAGAGAGTATCTCACTAACGTCACCCAACCCACGACACATTCCCGTTCCCTGGTGGAACGAGGAGTGTAGAGAGGCGATACGTAAGAGAAAACAAGCATTGCGAATATATAACAGGTATCCTACAAACACAAACATATCCGCTTTCAGAAGACTCCGCGCAAAAGCAAGATTTATTATTAAAAAAGCCAAGAGAATCTCTTGGAATTCCTACATAACCTCTATCAATATACATACACCTACATCAAGAGTGTGGAATAGAGTGAAAAAGATAGATGGAAAGTTTAAACAGTCAATTATTTCGGGTCTGGAGATTGGTGATAATTTAATAATTGAACCAAGAGATATTGCTAATGCTATAGACGAGCATTTCTCGTGTGTGTCCAGCTCCAATCAGTATACAGCATCGTTCCAAAGGGTAAAACTTGATGCAGAAAAACATATCCTCAACTTCTCATCTGCCAACAACGAGGATTATAACATGCTCTTTACTCGATGGGAGCTGGATAACGCGATTGAAAAGTCGAAAGATACCTCGCCTGGAGAAGACATGATACACAATCAGTTCCTAAAACATCTACCATCTGGTGCAATTGACAACCTTCTTCTCATGTTCAATTTTATTTGGAGTACCGATACCTTCCCAGATTCGTGGCGGAGAGCCATAACCATTCCAATTTTAAAACCAGGGAAAGATAAGAAGTTACCTGCGAATTATAGGCCTATTTCTTTTACCAGCTGTCTGTGCAAAGTGATGGAGAGAATGATCAACAACCGCCTCGTTTGGCGGTTGGAACAGCGGAACCTCCTTTGCACAGTTCAGTCTGGATTTCGAAAAAACAGAAATACAATAGATCATCTTGTACGTATTGAGGGTTTTATACAAGAAGCATTTCTCACCAAGCAGGAAGTAGTCGCGGTCTTCTTCGATTTAGAAAAGGCCTACGATACTACCTGGCGCCACAACATACTAAGAACATTATCCAAGTGGGGTTTTAAAGGACACCTACCTAATTTTATTGCAAATTTTATGAACAATAGGCAATTCCTCGTCCGCGTTGGCAATAACTTATCAATGCCTTATGTTCAAGAGAACGGAGTACCCCAAGGGTCGGTTTTAAGTGTTACTCTTTTTGCAATCGCCATAAACGACATTGTTGATTGTGTCAAAACCCCAGTTTCATCTTCATTGTTTGTCGACGACTTGGCTATTTTTACTAAATCATGCAATATTGCGTCAGCCTCTCGACAAACACAAATAACTATTAATAGATTGGAAAAATGGGCAGATAACACAGGTTTCAAATTTTCCGTTTCAAAGACCGTGGGTATGCACTTCCACCGATTAAGAGGTTTGCACCCGGCACCCATAATTAATCTACGTGGGGAAATCTTACCAATTGTAGAGTCAACCAAGTTCCTGGGACTCACATTGGATGAGAAACTAAATTGGAAAACACATATTACCAACCTTAGGATTAAATGTTCAAAGTCACTTAACTTACTTCGCTATTTAAGTGGAACGTCATGGGGAGCAGATCGTACCACTATGCTGCTATTATATAAAGCATTAGTAAGATCTAAATTAGACTATGGAAGTATTGTGTATGGCTCAGCAAGGGAAAGTTACCTGAAACCTCTCAACACCGTCCACAATGCAGGTATCCGACTGAGTATTGGAGCTCTCCGTACCAGTCGGGTGGAGAGCCTGTATTGTGAGGCTGGTGAACCTTCGCTGATCAGCCGACGCCAGTACCTTCTTAGTACATATGCTTCTAAACTTCTTTGTATGAAAAAACATCCATCTTTTCAAACTATTTTTAACCCTAGATTTAAGGCTCTTTTTGATGCCAAACCTTCGGCTACGATACCTGCGGGTATTCGTCTTGACCGTATTTTAGTTGAATCACGTTTTATCCGACCTAGTGTATACCCTGTGTCTTGCAGTTCTAATGCTCCCTGGGTAGTCCCAAGACCCAAATGTCTGACCCAGCTAGCTATACATAAAAAAGCAGATACTAGTCCGTCGGTTTACCAAAGATATTTTAATGAAATATGTTTCTACTACCGAGATTTTACAAAATATTTCACTGATGGATCTAAGCTTAATGGTAGCGTTGGCAGTGCTTTTTGCTCTGGGAATACAGTCAGGAAAGGTTTTAAACTAAGTCCTTTATCTAGTGTATATACCGCAGAACTATTTGCTATGCTAATGACCCTGGAACACATTAAACAAAGACAAGAAAAGGCAGTCATTATCTTCTCTGACTCCTTGAGCTCGCTTCAGGCAATATCCCAGATTTACCCCGATGCCTTCCTGATCCAGGAAGTGCAGGCACTCCTGACCACCCTTGCCTCGCAGGATGTCAGTGTAGTGTTTTGCTGGATACCTGGTCATGCGGGTATTCGGGGTAATGAGCAGGCAGACCTGGCAGCTAAGGAAGCAACTGTCAGACATCAAGTGGACGCACCCAGAGTTTCTTGCTGTGACTTGAAGGCTCACTTCAAATTACTATTCAGAAACAAATTTCAAAATATGTGGAATAGTCAAATTAACAATAAATTGAAAGGTATTAAACCTACCGTAGAGCCATGGGACTCATCTATCCGCAGTTCACGGCGAGAGGAAGTTGTCCTCGCTCGCTTGCGGATAGGTCACACTCTGTTGACACATGCTTACCTATTCACAGCGGAGAAGATTGTCCCAAGATGCGACACCTGCAACGAAATATTAACCGTTAAACATATTCTAGTGGAGTGTAATAAATACACTGCTATCCGGAGGCGATTAAGGACACTCTGCCAGATATTCTAGAGAACAATTCAAAGTCAATTGATAAACTGTTCATTTTTCTCAGATTAACCAATCTTCTAGCTTGCATCTGAGTTAATATCCATGTCCGAAAAAGTTTTTTAATATGTTGTTTTCCTATTATTAGATGTATAGTGTTATTACTGTTATTAGATTTATAGTTCAGTTACTGTTATAAAATTTATAGTTCAGTTACTGTTATAAGATGTATAGTTCAGTTACTGTTATTAGATTTATACTTTACTTACTGTTATCAGATTTATAGTTCAGTTACTGTTATAAGATTTATAGTTTACTTACTGTTATAAGATTTATAGTTTACTTACTGTTATTAGATTAAAGTTTAGTTACTGTTATTAGATTTATAGTTTAGTTACTGTTATTAGATTTATAGTTTACTTACTGTTATAAGATTATAGTTTGCTTACTGTTATGAGAAATTAGTTTCAGTTATGTATATTAGATTTATAGTTTAGTTACTGTTATTAGATTTATAGTTTACTTACTGTTATTAGATTATAGTTTGGTTACTGTTATGAGATTAATAGTTCAGTTACTGTTATAAGATTTATAGTTTACTTACTGTTATTAGATTATAGTTTAGTTACTGTTATAAGATTTATAGTTTACTTACTGTTATTAGATTATAGTTTAGTTACTGTTATTAGATTTATAGTTTAGTTACTGTTATTAGATTTATAGTTTGATTACTGTTATTAGATTTATAGTTTACTTACTGTTATTAGATTATAGTTTAGTTACTGTTATTAGATTTATAGTTTAGTTACTGTTATTAGATTTATAGTTTGGTTACTGTTATTAGATTATAGTTTAGTTACTGTTATTAGATTTATAGTTTGGTTACTGTTATTAGATTTATAGTTTACTTACTGTTATTAGATTATAGTTTAGTTACTGTTATTAGATTCATAGTTTAGTTACTGTTATTAGATTTATAGTTGGTTACTGTTATTAGATTATAGTTTAGTTACTGTTATTAGATTTATAGTTTAGTTACTGTTATGAGATTTAAAGATTTGTTACTGTTATTAGATTCATAGTTTAGTTACTGTTATTAGATTTATAGTTTACTTACTGTTATTAGATTTATAGTTTACTTACTGTTATTAGATTTATAGTTTGGTTACTGTTATGAGATTTATAGTTTAGTTACTGTTATTAGATTAAAGTTTGGTTACTGTTATCAGATTATAGTTTAGTTACTGTTATTAGATTTATAGTTTAGTTACTGTTATTAGATTATAGTTTAGTTACTGTTATTAGATTTATAGTTTAGTTACTGTTATTAGATTTAAAGATTTGTTACTGTTATTAGATTTATAGTTTACTTACTGTTATTAGATTATAGTTTAGTTACTGTTATTAGATTTATAGTTTAGTTACTGTTATTAGATTTATAGTTTAGTTACTGTTATGAGATTTAAAGATTTGTTACTGTTATTAGATTTATAGTTTACTTACTGTTATTAGATTATAGTTTAGTTACTGTTATTAGATTATAGTTTAGTTACTGTTATTAGATTTATAGTTTAGTTACTGTTATTAGATTTATAGTTTAGTTACTGTTATTAGATTTATAGTTTGGTTACTGTTATGAGATTTAAAGATTTGTTACTGTTATTAGATTTATAGTTTACTTACTGTTATTAGATTTATAGTTTACTTACTGTTATTAGATTTATAGTTTAGTTACTGTTATTAGATTTATAGTTTGGTTACTGTTATGAGATTCAAAGCTTTGTTACTGTTACTAGATTTATAGTTGTGTTAACGACAGGTTTCTGACTTCAAACCGGACCCTGTGTGCACTTACTGTTAAATGTGTCTACTAAGTTTAATTTATTAGTGTTGGTAGTGTCTCATCTCAATACATGAATTTGTGTGTGTAAATGAATGAGACTTTATTGTGCTATTTATTATGTTTGTCTGTGCGATTGTTATTGTGTAATGTTATCAGTATCATTGTTCAAACTGTCCTGTAGAGGACATTTCCCTGCCTGATCAAGATGACGTTTTTTATACAATCATCTTGACCCAGTATATTCTCGTTTAACATTTGATTCTGATTGAAGATGTTGATCTCTTCTGATCGACATCAAGTGTATTTTAACTTGAACCATATTTTAATGTATATATTATGGTTTGTCTTTTCTCTGCTCCCATTCAAACAAGAGCAATAGAAACGTTAATAAAAGAATTTCGTGGCCATTTCAGGTTTCCATTTGTGTGACTCTTTACACCACACATATGTTGTTTTTAGTAAATCAGTGATTAATACTTTTGTTAATTGTTGAGTTTTATTCTCAAATACCTAAATATTTTCATTGACATTCCACTTTGGCTTGAATAGAATATTGTTTACCTAAAAGTTTGAGAAAGTTATTTCGACAGGCGCTAAATGACCTCGCTGTCGATGCGCCTTAAAACCCCAATATTCATTCATTCATTGAGAACTCGATAGATACAGGGACGGTACCTCAAGATTGGAAAAAAGCATTGGTAACGCCAATACACAAGGGGGGCAAAAAAGCGTTACTGGGAAATCACACACCAGTGAGCCTCACTTCTTCAATAGGTAAAATTATGGAGAGGCTTGTGGATACAGATATTAAACAAATTATCAGCTCAAAATTAGGGTTTTTTCAAAGGGCAACACGGTTTTAGAAAAGGGTACTCCTGCATTACCCAGTTGCAGGGCTTCATACAGGAACTGACCGACTCCTTGGACAACGGGGATGAAGTTTATGCAGTCTTTCAAGACTTTGAAAAAGCCTTTGATAAGGTTCCCCACAAACTTTTGATTTCTAAATTAAGGGAAGCCACACTAAATGATAAAGTTACTAATTGGGTGACAGAATTTTTAAATGACAGAACACAGAAGGTGAAGGTGGGAGGAGAATTCTCGGAGTACATCAAAATTGCCTCGGGCGTACCACAAGGTAGCGTTATAGGACCGCTGCTTTTCAACATATTTATCAACGAATTGGGAGATGAAATAAATTCAAAATTGAGATTATTTGCGGACGACTGTGTGGTGTATAGGATAATTAAGGGTGAGGAGGATGCACAGAAACTCCAGAAGGATTTAGATAAGATCAACGACTGGGTGGAGAGAAATTTCATGAGTTTAAACATAGGAAAGTGCAAAGTTGTTGCATTCTCCAAAAGCAGTAGGAGCAAAGAGCTGAGAAGGGTAGAACTAAATCTGGGGGGGAAGAAATTAGAAGAAGTAGATGCATATAAATATCTGGGTATAAACATAAATAAGAATCTAAAATGGGGCGAGCACATTACTAAACTGACACAAAAAAGTATTAGAGCACTAAATCTGGTCATGAGAAATTTGAGAGGGACAGGGACCGAAATTAAAGAAAAGGCATACCAGTCACTAATAAGGCCAATTTTGGAATACGGCAGTATGGTTTGGGACCCACACAACTCCGGTCTAGTAAAAACAATAGAAGGCGTTCAAAGGGTTGCGGTGAGAAGGGAGCTCGGCCAAGTTAAAAGGTTTAGGGTATTGAGAAATAAAGCGGGCAAGGTAGAGAAAGTGATGGAAAAGCCTAGTGAGATGATTCAACAGCTGGGGTGGGAAACACTAGAGAGGAGAAAAAATGACAGGCTTTTCAACTTTTATAGGGCAAGGAATGGTTACGCTGGGTGGGGAGAGGTGGGAGAGAGAACGGGAGTAAGAATTCAAAGGAGTGTGAGAGGAGGGGAGCGGCTTGTGGTGGAAAGTGTGAAATCGGACTTGGGGAGAAGCGGCTACACACAGAGAACTCTGCAAGACTGGAATGGACTCAGTGAAAGGACAAGGGGAGCCGCAACATTGGAGGAGTTTAAGAAAGGATCAAGGATAGATATAAAACTGCCACCGCGCAATGAGCGTAACTGCAGTTGATCGGACAGATACAAAAGTACATTTATTAATGACACTCTTAAAATTAAGCACATAATTTATTCCAGTAGTAGGTCTACAATTAACTAGGAGTTAATAACTATGGAAATAATTAACAACATTGATCTGCAATTTGACAATTTGCAATTTGACTGCAACATTGACTCAAAAATCGCGGATTCGCACACCCCTTAAAATTATACATTACTTGCTCGATTCCCTACTCCCCCACCTTCTCCTTTTGGTTGTTGCAAGGAATGCAAGTAAAATATTGTTCTTCTAGTCCAACCTCCTCTAGTCCTACATGATGCGAATAAATCTTCCTTGTACATACTTGACACTCAACACGTTGACGTAACATACAACTAATATTGTTACCACAGTACAAGCAAAACTTACTTACATTTTCTGACTTCTCTAATAAATAGATCTGTAAAAATGTTCGAAATCCCCATGGACAAAAGTCGAAATTAAAAACATCGTTCTTTGCCAAACAACGAATTACGTTTAAAGCGTAAACACCACTGTTTGCACAATGTTCTTGTGAATGTCTTGGTGCCTTTAGACATTCAATTTTCCATGTATGGCAGCTGGTCAACATTTTGGCTCTACCTTTAGAAAGGAAAGCAACAAATTTTTTGATTGCAGTAGAAGGAATTTCTTCTTCCTCCTGATTTGAATTATAATAGTGCACAGTTTTCTCCGCAACACGAACTAGCAACATGCCAAACAAATTAATTGCACCACTGGTGAACGGGACCAGTAACGTTTTCTGTTCATTTAGCTTCGATGAAAGAATGTCTACTGATTCATTCAATAACGGGACGTCGTGGAAAATTACATGAGATAACGGCATGGATACATATGACATTGAATTAATTGTCAATTGAGGATTTAAAGTTGATGCATAAGCATCAATGAGATTTTCTTCTATGGGGTCTGCAGAGCACAGTGGTTCCAAGTCTCTTCTATATAATTTTATACTGTTATTGTGATATGAGCCCACAAAACAGTTTCCAACGTCCATTTCATGGTCCAGGTAATACACAGAACTTCGAAACAAGCTGTTCTTCATTAGGTTTGGATTGTAAAAACAAGCACCTTCTGCTTCTTCATTGAAGGTAGGCATATAAGTACTAATCTTGTTACTCAATTCTGTTGTAGTGATAAAGTTCTCAATTCTTTCAGTTCTCAAGTTCTTCATGTTTGGCACATTTGTTTTGTGAAGTCTAATTTTCTTCAGTTCAGAGCCTCCTTGAATGTCTGCAAAATAAATATATAGCTGTAGCTACAAACCCATTACTAGGAAAATGCTACGTGAACTGCCTTGATAGACCCGTATTTAGAAACAGATTATTGAACCAAACTAACCCCCCCCCCCCAAAAAAAAAAACGATGCTGCCGGATCCGAACACTAATTCAAAAACATAAATTAACAGAAACTGAACCAATATTTATTTTTCTATTTTAAAGTTCAATATCTATCTATTAACAAATAGAAAGAAAATACATTATTATGAAAACTTTTACCCTAACACCAATTTTTTAGATCTTGAACCCAAGCGTCGACCAATCAGATGTGAGTAGTCCTACAATCAATGTGCTACTAGGTGCTACCAATTGGTTGAAATACAGTAAGCAGTGGAGAGATGTTAACTACCTCATTATTTTATGTTTTTGTTTTTAACAGTTGTGGCAGATTGGGTTGGATGAGATTTAAATTGATATATTTTATGAATTTGATTTGTAATTTTGATTCAAGGTGGGAAAGTGTGCTATACAAAGTTAATAAACAACGTTACATGTAAGATAAGTAGCAAATTTGAAACATGTTGTCCTATTAAAACTTGGCAGAAAGCAATTATCTGTCATGCTACACATGCACATTTTAAGCTACCTGTATGTCTCTTGGGACGCTTGTTTCCAATAACATTGTTGACGGAACCTTTCCGACGACCTCTTAAGATTGGAGTGCATGGCAGGTACAGAAAATGGCGCATTTCTTCAGTTATGTGTGAAATTTCCTGGATCAGAACTGCAAGATATACAATTATATAGGGCATCCCTACATTAACAAAATCTCCATTCATACCAGAATATGAAATGGGATGAAGATTATCAACAAAACTAGACAACATGTATTCAAGTCTAGGAAAAATGTATCCCATATTTTGATGCAATATAAGTCTAATAACTGAAAGCTTGTATAGATAGCAACAAGCCCTACTGCCAATGATAAATGAGCAAAACATTAATAATGTTTAAATTAGAGATGTGCCTATTCCAGAGTTTTCCAATTCCGATTCTTGAATTTTTTAGAACGATTACGATTCTTGAAATCCCAAAACCATAATTTGTATTTATTAGAATCGTAGGAATTGGAATCGGTATCAACCCATCTCTAGTTAATATGGATAAGTAAATATAATTAAATGAAGAACTTGTCATGATGAAACTTTTATCAAATATTAGTACATAAATGAAAGAACGAAACAAATGTGAAAATTACAACATGATTTTGATGAGTCACCAAAACACGTGGTAATGTTCTGACGTGCAGCAGGTCAAGTTAACGTGAATTCTAGTATTTACCTGGATGGGAATCGGCGTCACGCGTCGACTCCTCCTCGAATTCTGCAGAATCGTCGAGATACTGGACATTGAAATAGTGGTTGTCTTCTTCAGCTGCCATTTTCACCGTCTCACCTACAACAACAAATGTGAAAATAACAACATCACCAAAACACGTGGTAATGTTCCGACGTGCAGCAGGTCAAGTTAACGTGAATTCTAGTATTTACCTGGATGGGAATCGGCGTCACGCGTCGACTCCTCGAATTCTGCAGTATCGTCTACATGTTCTTGACATTCTTCATTGTCTAAATCTATAAGTCCTATGTTTCGATTCATTTTCCATGCTTCTGTCAGTTTGATTATTAATTCTAACTTTGCATTGAATTCTTTTTTTCCAAATATTGAAATAAAATCACACATTTCCTTACATATCTCTAGTGCAGCATTGTATCGCTTTGATTTGGTGTTTAGGCGTGATGTACCAGCATCGTTTTTGATAGTGAAAACAGTATTCACAAGACGTGTTGCAGTATGGCCGATAGATTCATGTGGTTTGTTGGTGTTCATCTTCAACCACCTTGTATGGACTAGTTTTGGCTCAAAAATACTCATGTCTAGGTGTGATCTCAAGAAGAAAATATGACGACACGGCAGAAGTTGAGTTTGTTGAAATGTACAAGAGCAAGTCTCGGAATTGACCTATAAAACAAGACAGATAGGCCTAAAATATAATTTTCACATTTAAATCAAGTACGGTACATCTATGTTGGTTATTTTGTGATTTTTGGTGCTGTATGGAAATTCCATTGAAGTACATCCATAGCTGGTTATGCTGAGCGGCATGAGCGGTTGTTCATGAGCTATGATAAAATCTTACATAATTTGTTTTACATGCCAATATGTTGAGCTCATTATATCTTTTAACAAAACGTAATCATATTTTTTATTAATCTGGTGCAAAATAGGTCATCTTCTGGTGGCAGACAAGTTGGTTAGATTATGGATCAATAATAAAGTAATGGAAATTAATGCGTACTGTAGTTGAAATATAAACACGGTATGGGTAAAACAACACGCATTTTTGTGGCACCTTTTTCGTGTCAATTTGCCACAATTTTTTGTATAGAGGCTTACACAATTAAGATCATTCATTAATCATCACATACAATTTGTACGGGCTTAACTCCCAAGTTTTTGATACAGGAAACATAATTTATAGAATGTTAGGAATATATTGTACCTTGTACTCTTGTTTCTGTGGTCCCGTAATTAAACCTGATGGTGTAACTACTACATACGTTAGTTTCTTCATCGCATTTAACTGTTTTTGAATTAATTCGGCTGCATAATCTGTACACAGATGACGGACGTCAGCCATGCACTCATCAGTACAACCAAACCTGTACGACCGTTTCAGTTTCTGCATCGCAGTCTGTCTACTAAGCAACTCCACTTTGTTTACATGCATTCGCAGTAAGGTTGTTATTGCCTCCGCCACTGTTGATGTATGACACAGATTGTCTTTGATCTTCTGATTGTGGCTCTCGACAATGTTGGTGGTAAAATCGCCATATGTAACTGAAGAGACCTAAAAAATGACACGTTAATTAATAAAATATAGAAGGTTGTAAAAACGGTGTTTAACTATGTTGAACACAAAGTCTACATGTACTATAAAATAGGGAAAATAAGGTTTGTTTTCTTAATGAATGATTTATAGAGAAAAGTTTGGTACCTGAACATAATAGAAAACTAGTGTAGTTAAAATGATGATTTATTTATCATGATTCATGTTATTTATTAACGGAAATATTATAAACTGAATGTACAACTGAAAACAGACGTACCAGTACATGGAAAAACTTTCATTATTAAAGATAATATATGCATACCTACATCACAATAAAAAATGGTTTGACAAGTAAAAATGCCCAGAGTGACAGAAATCATTTGTACATAACTAGAAAATAACGCAACCCAGTTGATAGGGTGAAATTTGAAAGAAAACAAAATTAAATAATAGCTTTTGTCTAAAAAAAGAAGAAATATGATTACCGGTACAGTATTTTTTTTTCAGAATAATGAAAGATGAAAGAAAACACCATAAAAATGTGGAATGAGTTCAACTGTCTGTAAAAGTCAATTGGCCTAAAGGCTTAAAAACAGATTACATTTTCAAATAGAGAAGAAGCACAAATGAGCACAAAAAAGTGTGGTAAATGTTTTTCAATAAGTAATACAGGAGATAGCAAATACGTAGTATAATGTATAATCACCTTTATACATACTAGTGAATTGTGTAGTAGGCCTACACACAGGATGTATAGTATCTAGTCCCATATCCCATATGTCAACTGACAAGTGTAGTCAGACATGACGTCAAAAAGGCATGGCACGGGAGACGTGATCGCCCCCAAACGTAGTGAGTAGATTGATAAAGACTTCAGCAGAAGGAAGTTGTCGTAAAATGTAATTCATACGCATCGACCAACAAAGTGGTAGTGTACCTTTAATTATTACGAACTTACAGTAGAGCATAACTAGAAAATAATAATCACCAATATAATGATAATAGAAAATATAATATGAATAATATAAATTGTTGAGGTCAATTTAGATTATCAAAGGAAGAAGCCTTTAAAACTATAGAGACCTACCCCTACTAAAAATGCAAAATTAGATAAGTATGAAATTAATGGCATTGTAATAAAATGGGAACAAAAAATAAAAAGTTTTTTAAGTATATGTATATATATATCACACTAAAGCAATGATATTTTATAATCGCATACTTAGAAAAGAGAATGAAATAAATTATGGTTTATCACGAATTCACAACAGAGCATAAATAGAAAATAATAGAAAAGATAGAAAATCATTTCAAAACAAAACATATATAATTTTAAGTCAACAATTACATATTAAAAACATTCCAGGCACAACAATGTATTTTTGAATGAAATTTGTATATTTGATGTTTGAGCACAATATGCCCTAGGATTATTGACTATTGAAATCAATAATTAATAACATTTCATTTGTTAAGATTAAATTTAAATTTACCTACCCTTCTGCAAGTTGACCATAGCTCAGGACAAAGATGCCAATTTTTGCGATAGTAATGAAGAAATCTTTTGGTGGCCACGGTTTTTCATTCCTCATACAAACGATCGTAAACTTCACTTGTAGTGGCATAAACCAGCTTTAAGAGGACCTGTCGCACCTCTTGCTTCTTTGGTTCTGCGGCCGTTTGTAAATTGAAGGTCTTAATGACATGAAAACGGCACAGATGTACGGTCGCATTAGGGAACACTTCGTGCAGACTTGCAATGGACCTTTGATCTTTGTCTACCAAGACCACTTTGACTGTTTTTGCTAAGAATGCATTAGCATTAACAAAAACAGTCAAAGCTGCTTTAACGGTACTCTTTCTCTCATTATTTACAAAACAGTATGCCACAATGCAACCTTTCCCGTTCCCATCCCTAACCATTAATGAGATCAGTGGCATTCTTTTGTTGTTTGTATTGTATGTAGCATCCATGAGCAACACATCTGGGTACTTTTCTAGTGTTGCTCTCATTTCAGCTGTTTGAATGAAAATTATTTGAATTTCCCCACCATTGTCTGAACCAACAAATAAACTTGCAAAGGGATCACTTGATTTTAAATTGTCTAGTTCACTAAGCAAATGTTCTGTTTCAGTAAGGCCTTTCTTCTGTGTCCTTTTCATCTTGGTTCTGTAATTGAATACAATATACAATGATTAAACAATGTATATACACAATATTGTAGGCCTAATAGGAAACAGCAGTTATCAAGGTCACAAGCATGATATTTCATCTTCCCATAAATCCCAATGTTGAATATTTACATTAGGCATATACTAAATAAAATGAAATGGCAAGACTACTGGTAACTTTCCTCAGAAATGGTCGAATTTATAAGGTTAACCAAGTGCTAACTGGAAGACCACTGACCTATCACGAAGCGGAAACGCGCTTAGATTGACTGTCACGTTGGCAACACGTAGACTTGAACATGGTTTAGCGTCAAAGAGAGTTGAGTCGGTATTGGAGCAGTTTAAAACAATAAATAGATGAGCGTAGCAAAGATTCAATTTACATACACACTTATGGTACATACTATTGTTCATATTTCAACAAATTTTCAGTTAGGCCTAGATAGGATAAGCGCTTTGAAGAAAAAAATAAATAAATGTGCCAATTTTCATTCTCTGAAAGCATTTTATACCGTTCACATTAACCTTACAACACATTTATGGCATTTTACTAGCATTTAAAACATTTGCTTATATGAACTTACCTCATATTATGCACCTCTTTCCCAGTAACAGACTTTCCAGTACATGACCGCACTATTTCCTGGAGCCTGGTTGGTTTTACTTCATAAGAAAGTAGCTGTTCTACTAGTTCTTTGCTGCCCTGATCAAGCTGTCGAGATTCTGGATAATGTTTGAAAAGATCCGGAGAAGTTTCGTGATTGTGTTCATACACAAGCTCTTTGATAACCAGGTGGTCTCTTTTTTTATCATCAGCAACAACACGTATATGTGCCATGCATTTAGTCTTGAAAGTCCTGTTGAAGCACAGAATTTTTAAAAATATTTTTCCCCCGCTTTGATTTTATATGCCAACAATGGTTTCAATGGAAAATAGGGTATTAGTTTGAGTAAAAAATTGTGACTGAATGGCTTATATAGAAAATCGATTGAATCAAAAGTGAAACTATCACATCAAACTGAAACACCAAATTAAAATTACCGGTATTGACTCGATCAAAATCAAACAGAAACCCTACAACAATGCACACCATTTTCTTATGTTATTTATTTCCATACATTCAAAGGTATTATAAGAAGTTAAATTATTATACTGTTGATATAAATTAGGCCCATAGAGACACTATTATTATTATATCACTTTGTCAATATCATCAATTAAAACAAAACATAAAATACTCTACAATCATTTCAAATCCCTAACAATAATAACTTACTTCTGGTTCGCTCGCAAACCTTTTCCTCTATGTCGTAGAGAACCATAATGCTTACAAACAAACTTGACAAATTTGTATTTCAATTTTGTCGGATAATGAAGAGTATAATCCTTGAGGCGTTCATTTTTTGAATCAACAGTTTCGCACTTTCCAATAACAAATACACTGCTATTGTCGAGTGAGAACTGGTCAAGTGCAATCTTGAATGAGTCGTAATCAGCAAACCGAGATCCAATTCGGAAATCCATGGTCAGTCAATTGTTAAACATGGGCCTAACGAAACATACAATTAAAACAAGGCTGTGTATATTTGTACGGTCAGCCGTATGATTACTCGAAAAGTATTCATACGGTCAGCGTTTTCATTGGCTCCTGCCTATGTAACGTAGACGTCTGCGGTCTGTATGGCCGTACGATTATTAATATGGTATTTGAACAGTCACAGTGAATGTATGCATTAACTGTAAGAAACTATTCTAAGAATGAAGTCACTAATTTCAAATGATTACTGAAGGCCTAGGCCTAATGTTTATAATCAATTTAACAAACTATAACAAACTATATATATAACAATATATAACATATATATAATATATATAATATATATATATAATATATATATATATATATATATATATATATATATATATATATATATATATATATATATATATATGTATATATATATATATATATATAGAGAGAGAGAGAGAGAGAGAGAGAGAGAGAAGTTTATTAAAAAAACACTGCCGCCAAAACGGTTGCCACATGGACACAGTATAACAAAATTTATGAAAACAATGCATCATATTATATATATATATATATATATATATATATATATATATATATATATATATATATATATATATATATATATATAATAAATATAACATATAGGCCTATAACAAACTACTAACTAGGCTTGTCGGGATTTGAACCGCAAACCTTGGTTACTGGAACACACAGGGTTAACCACTACACCACAGCTCGATCTATGAACTTGTGTGATTGTTGATGATCACACCTACACCTACACAGCCTACCCTCCGTTAAAACAAGAGCTCAAAGCTGGCGCTAGCCTAGTTAACTGTCTTTAACATTCAAGTAAGAAATTAAGTTTTCAAAGAACAACAGTTTTAAACAAATTATTGATGTTGCTTAAGCCTAATGCCCCATCAGCAACTTGGGCCCTAAGGATTTTCAGAGCGGCTGTGCATAGGCCATAGCATTGAGTTTTTACCCCAAACTCAATGGCCATAGCAACATAGGTCTAGGCCTACGACTGGTCGTACATTGGGCCTTTGAATATCGAAGTGTCTGGTTACACTCAAGTGTCATCAGCCTTGACTGCATGGAGTGGCTGTTGACACTCAGTTTCGTACTTCCGGTTTAGGTAATCGGTGGCGCTCTCTAGCGGCCGCAGTTCTAAACACTATTGACACTTAGTTTGGTATTTCCGCTTCCGGTATTACGATGACTCACTCAAGTGGCAGCAGAATGAAACACTATTGACACTCAGTTTCCGAATTCCGCTCATTTTACCGGATGTCTACAATCGCCATACTGTAGATTGGTGTTGGACTGTACTAACGTGTTTCACATTTCTCCTGCTTGTAACAACGAATTAATTCCTTCATTACTTCATTCTGCTGTGTAGTGTGGATTTGTTCTGTCTTTTTCAAGACTGGTCATAATTCCGTGGTGTTTTGTGGTGTTTTGTCGTTTCAGTTGCCTGCAATTGTTATAAAAGTGTGGATTTGTTCTGTCTTTTTCAAGACTGGTCATAATTCCGTGGTGTTTTGTGGTGTTTTGTGGTTTCAGTTGCCTGCAATTGTTATAAAAGCCTGCACTTGATAACCTGCATTTTGCATTTAGTTAGGCTGCATTGGGTTTGTTTGGGACCTGCTTGCTTTGGAGTTGATATTTTTTTCTTTAGTTACTTCCTAAATGGCTACCTGTTTCATTGGGGATTCTATGCTTAAGGGTGTTTTGGATGTTCCAGGAGTAGAGGCATCCGTCTTCCCGTTTGGTGGTTTTTTGGTTCACCAGCTGATCCAGCATGCTGTGAACTTGGCTCCCATCTTCGAGAGGATGGTCGTCCATGTTGGCGTCAACAACATCAGCCGGCGAGAAGAAACTGATGATATTTTGATGCAGTTTCAGATGTTGGTGAGGGCGGTTCGCAGAGTGAACCCTAATATTAAATTATTTATTTCAGGAGTGCTGCCGCGGTGGGAAAACCACCACATGCTCTACAAGCAGGATGGGCTGCTGGAGCGAGTCAACAACAATGCTCTGGTGTTGAACGCGCTGCTGATAGATTTCTGCCAGGAGAGTGGCATCAAACTAATCTCTCTGTGGGAAAGGTTTGCGGGTAGCCGGGCTTCATTTAAGAGAGATGGTCTCCACTTAAATGAACGCGGTAGTCGCTTGTTTGCCACAGGATTGTTGCAGGAAATATCAAAACTGCTGCGGGACTACCCCATCGAGAAGCCGCGAGATTGCGCCATCGAGAGGCCGCGAGATTGCGCCATCGAGAAGCCGCGAGATTGCGCCATCGAGAGGCCGCGAGATTGCGCCATCGAGAAGCCGCGAGATTGCGCCATCGAGAGGCCGCGAGATTGCGCCGTCGAGAAGCCACGTGTCGGTCTCTTCATCGATCAATCTGCCGAGAAGCCAACCTTGCCGGTATAGTGTGATATTCATATTCACATTTGGTTTGTAAGAGTCGGAACATATTTTTGGTAGTATATACTATACATCAGATGGTAGGCCTACCGGCACATGTAGCGCAGCGGTTGATGCGCTCGCTTCATGTAATCCGGCAGTTGAGGGTCATATCGGAACTGGTTCGATGCCCGTCGCTTATCTTTACAGGTTTTTTTTTGTTATCCTCTTTAGTCAATGCTATGCAAATGCCGGGATGGTCCTTACAATTTCCAATATAGAAACCTTCATTTCATCATCCCAACGTGACATTAATCATTCATCTGATGCCAATAAATCTCAGTTATCATTGCAGTGTACGGTTATGGCTACAACGTTATTTCAAATACTGTATATGCCTTTATCAGGCTATTATTATCACAGTTTAACATTTTTGTACACCATAACTTTGATTTGAATGATTCTCATTGTAAACAACGCTTTTTACGTTACTAGATTCATGTTTGAAATTTGAATATCTGTTCTTTTGTACATTTCTTATTAAAGTATGCAATTATGTATACCAGCAAATGAAGCTATTACATTGTGTAAAATAGAGGATTAGCATGTAACGGATGTATTGTAGGTCTAATAAGAACAACATACATTTGTTCGGAAAGAATGACTTATTACATACTAAAATAAATGTACATTTCCTTAGAGCCAGCCCATGTTGTACTCGGATGCTCTTCGGACCGGTCTTCTACCTACGCTTGGTGCTGTTGGGATCGAGGCACCCGCTGCTCCAGTGAAGACTTCGACAGTGCGACAGCATCGTGCTGTCAAACCACTACCGGCTGAGGCCAACGGAGGGTGGACGCTTGTGGCACGACGACGGCCACGCACGATTGGTAAAGTAGAGGGGATGAGGACTAAGAAGGCCAACAAGGGGGGTAGGAAGCAGAAAGAGGCAGAGAGGAGAACTGTAAAGAATAAGGTAGAGGGTAGGACTGAGACGATGGTAACCGAACAGAATAGGTCTCCGAAAAGCAGTAACAAGGATAAGGGGCAGAATAAGATGAAAGTGACCCAAGAGGTACCGGTAGGTAGTTTGACAGAGGGGATGAAACATGGTGACAAGAGTAAGGGGCTGTATAAGCTAGAAGTTGAATTAGAGGTGAGAGGGAATAAGGTAGAAGTTAAACTGGAGGTAGGGGGTGGAAAGGTAGTGTTTGAACTGGAGGTAGGGCTGAATGGGGTAATTCTTACGCGAGGTGTAGGACTGAATGGGGAGAAAGTGTCGCGAGGTGTAGGGTTGGGACTGAATAGGGGGAAAGAGTTGCAAAGTGTAGGATTGAATAGGGGGGAAGAGTCTCTAGGTTCAAGACTGAATAAGGGGGTACAGTCACAAGATGTAAGACTGAATAGGGGGGAACAGTCGCAAGGTGTAATATTGAATAGGGGGGAACAGTCTCTAGGTTTAAGACTGAATAAGGGGGAACAGTCACAAGGTGTAAGACTGAATAGGGGGGAACAGTCGCAAGGTGTAAGACTGAATAGGGGGGAACAGTCGCAAGGTGTAAGACTGAATAGGGGGGAACAGTCACAAGGTGTAAGATTGAATAGGGGGGAACAGTCGCAAGGTGTAAGATTGAATAGGGGGGAACAGTCGCAAGGTGTAAGATTGAATAGGGGGGAACAGTCTCTAGGTTTAAGATTGAATAGGGGGGAACAGTCACAAGGTGTAAGACTGAATAGGGGGGAACAGTCGCAAGGTGTAAGACTGAATAGGGGGAACAGTCGCAAGGTGTAAGACTGAATAGGGGGGAACAGTCGCAAGGTGTAAGACTGAATAGGGGGGAACAGTCGCAAGGTGTAAGACTGAATAGGGGGAAGAGTCGCAAGGTGTAAGACTGAATAGGGGGGAACAGTCGCAAGGTGTAAGACTGAATAGGGGGAAGAGTCGCGAGGTGTAAGATTGAATAGGGGGGAACAGTCGCAAGGTGTAAGATTGAATAGGGGGGAACAGTCGCAAGGTGTAGATGAATAGGGGGGAACAGTCGCAAGGTGTAAGATTGAATAGGGGGAAAGAGTCGCGAGGTGTGGGATTGAATAGGGGGAAGAGTTGCGAGGTCTAGGCAGGGTGATGTGGACGTAGCTCAAGAGTTAGGGGGGAGGACTGAAATGCGTCAGTGTGGTGGTGGACCTATTACTCCCCTTCAGGTAAATGCAGTGTATCATACATATTTGGAATTTGAATCTGTTTATAAGGAATGGGAATTAAATGGGCATCACCCTATGAAGATCAAAGACTCAAATTTGAACGGTTTTTTCAATAATCCCGACTAATTACTCGTGAGTTCAAGTATTCAAAGTTGTTTTTACTTGTAACATTCAGGTGCGCCTAGACGTAGAGGAAATAACTTGAGAAAAATCAGAGTTACCTACCGGGAGGTACTTGTCCAGTTCAAGTCACAGTAGCCTTTTCGAAAAGGACAGGAACTTACGTTGTTAAGGTGTTTGAAGAAAAACATGATCATGCAGTTTCAGCCAGCCTTAGAGTCAAATACACTGATAGACGATTGCTAAATACAGATGAAGAAGATAAATTAAAGGATATGATAAACTACAGAATTGGTACAAAAGAGTCTAAAAAATTTGTAAGCGATAATTTTGGTAAGACTTTAACTTCTAAAGATGTTCATAATGTTAGGCAACGAGATAAGGAAATTAAAATGTCAGGACGGTCTCAATCAGCTTTGTTAGTGGACGTATTGGCATCTTTTATTCGTGGATCTGATGGTAATTCTATTCACCTTGAGCAAGATGATCAAAACGAAATGGTATTCCTTCTTATTCAAACTAAGTTCATGCACGATATGACCATAAGTATTCTGACTGATCTTGGTTGACGGAACTTATCGTTGAATAAGGAGGGCTTCCCACTCCACTGCATCAACTGTGCTGTGAGGATTGGAAATGGTTAAAGGACGAACTCTGTGTATATATTTGTTAAAGAAGAGACGAGAATAATTCAGAAAAAAGCCTATGGGGGGAAATTTTGTTTAAAAAAAAAACATGTTTTAATTGATATCTGTTTTGTCATTCTTATAAGTATGCAATATGTATACCAGCAATGAAGCTAGTACATTGTGTAAATAGAGGATAGCATGAAACGGATGT
Source organism: Brachyptera putata (assembly GCA_907164805.1). NCBI lineage: Eukaryota > Metazoa > Arthropoda > Insecta > Plecoptera > Taeniopterygidae > Brachyptera > Brachyptera putata. Next base: position 29,344,323 of record OU015468.1, read on the forward strand.
ATTGTAGGTCTAATAAGAACCATACATTGTTCGGAAGATGACTTATTACATACTAAATAAATGACTTTTCCTTAGAGCAGCCCATGTTGTACTCGGATGCTTCGGACCGGTCTTCTACCTACGCTTGGTGCTGTTGGGATCGAGGCACCCGCGCTGGGAAGCGGAATAGCGTCAAATGAACTAACGTCAAAATGTTCGTTTAACATGATCTTTTTTCCACATTTTTGACGTTTTCCCCTGTGGAATAAGTCAAATTATTAATTTGACTTATTCCTGTGGAATAATGTCAAAATCCATCGATTTGACTTTATTCCGTTTCTGATACTTATGAAAATTGAATTTGACGTTGTTCACTGGAATAAAGTCAAATGAATTGTTCGTACTTCAAGACCGATGTATCAACGAAGTTAGAGGAAAAGCAAGCGTTGACGCCATTTTCATTTCGGGATAAAATCAAATCATTTCCTGTTTTCCTATGGGGAAAATCGATAAAGTAGGGAAAACGGGTCAAGTTTTTTTTTGACGTTATTCCAGTTGGAACAACGTCAAATATGCATTTGACGTTGTTCAGTGGAATAAAGTCAAATGCAATTTGACTTTATTCCTATGCTAGGTTTCCATGAGAATGAAATACGGAAAGAGGTCAAATTTCTTTTTGACGTATTCCAGGGGAAACAACGTCAAATATAAATTTGACGTTCTTCAGTGGAATAAAGTCAAATGCAATTTGACTTTATTCCTATGTAGGTTCCATGAAAATAAAATACGGAAAGAGGTCAAATTTCTTTTTGACGTTAAAACCAGTCGGACCAACGTCAAATATAAATTTGACGTATTCAGTGGAATGAAAAGTCAAATGCAATTTGACTTTATTCCTATGGTAGGTTCTCATGAAAATAAAATACGGAGAGAGGTCAAAGTTCTTTTGACGTTATTTTTTGACGTTATCTTCCTTATTTTATTTTCATGAAACCCAGCAAAGGAATATAGTCAAATAGCATTCAATTTTCCCACTGGATAACGTCGAATTGATATTTGACGTTGTTCCGACCGGAACAACGTCAAAAAAAATTTGACATCTTCCCGTATTTTATTTTCATGAGAACCGAGCATAGGAATGAAGTCAAATTGCATTTGACTTATTCCACTGAAGACGTCAAATTATATTTGACGTTGTTCCGACTGGAATAACGTCAAGAGAAATTGACCTCTTCCGTATTTATTTTCATGGAACCTAGCATAGGAATAAAGTCAAATTGCCATTTGACTTCATTTTCCCTGAATAACGTCAAAATAATATTTGACTTGTTTCCGACTGGAATAACGTCAAAAAAAAATTCGTCTCGTTTCCTTACTTTATTTTCTACGGAAAATGGAAAATATGTCGGCGTCCCTTTCTCAAATTTTCTCTCAATTATCATATAAAAGTTTGTTGTTTGACGTTATTCCGTGGAAGAACGTCAAATGGTTTAAACCATAATTCTCACTGGATTAAAGTCAAATTTTGATGTTGGCCAGTGGAATAACGTCAAAACATCTTTTGACTTTATTCCACTGGTTTAAAACGTCAAATGCTCTTTAACCCCCAAATTTTTTTCAAAAACAGTTTCCTAAATAGTTTTTACGTTAGTCCATTTGACGCTATTTTCCAAACCTCCCCCTGCTCCAGTGAAGACTTTTGAAAAGTGCGACAGCAAACGTGCGTCAAACCCCTACCGGTGAGGCCCAAAGGAAGGGTGGAAAGCTTGTGGCACGACGACGGCCCCGCACGAAATTGGGAAAGTAAGGGGGGGAAGGGCTAAAAAGGCCAAAAAGGGGGGGTTTGGAAACAGAAAGAGGGGAAAAGGAGAACGTAAAAAATAAGGGAGAGGGGGGGGTTTTAAAGATGGTAAACCCCAACAGAATAGGTTTTCCCAAAAAACAGTATAAAAGGGTTTTAAGGGGGAGAAAAGAAAATGACCCAAAAGGGACCCGGGAGGTTTGTTTGACAGAGGGGGTTAAAAAATGGGACAAGAGTAAGGGGGTAATTAAACTGAAGTTTAATTAGAGGGGAGAGGGGAATTTAAAAATAGAATTTTTAAAATGGAGGTAGGGGGTGGAAAAGGGGTGTTTTTAACTGGAAAGGGAGGGCTGAATGGGGAATTCCTTTCGGGGTGTAGGCTGAATGGGGGAAAAAAGGCGCGAAAGGGTAGGGTTTGGGGAATAGGGGGGAAAGGTTTTTAAAATGAGGATTTAATAGGGGGGAAGGTCTCTAGGTTTAAGACTGAATTTAAAGGGGGAAAAAAGTACAAAATTAAAATGAAAAAGGGGGGAAAAAGTCGAAGGTGTAATATTTAATAGGGGGGGCCCGGCCCCTTTGGTTTAAGACTGAATAAGGGGGACCCGTACCAAAGGTTTTAAGAGAATAGGGGGGGGAAAAGTCGCAAAGGGTAAGACTGAAAAGGGGGGGAAAAATCGAAGGTGTTTAGAAAAAAATAGGGGGGAAAAAGTCGCAAGGTGGGAAGATTGAATAGGGGGGAACAGCGCAAGGGGTTTAAAATTTAATAGGGGGGGAAAAGTCCCCAAGGTGTAAAATTTAATAGGGGGGAAAAAGGGCGCAAGGTGTAAGATTTTAAAAGGGGGGAAAAAGGGCGCGAGGTGTGGGATTTAATAGGGGGGAAAGGGGTTCGAGGTCTAGGGCAGGGTGATGTGGACGTAGTCAAGAGTTAGGGGGGGGGAAATGAAAGGGTCAGTTGGTGGGGGACCTATTTCTCCCCTTAAAGGGAAATGCAGTGGGATCATACAAATTTTGGGTTTGAATTTTTGGTTTTTAAAAGGAAAAGGGAATTAAAAAGGGGGTTTACCCAATGAAGATCAAAGAATCAAATTTAACGGTTTTTTTTAAAAAAATCCCGAACTAAAACCGTGGGGGTTTAATATTCAAAAATTGTTTTTAATTGTAAACATTCAGGTGGCTAGCGGAAGGAAAAAACTTAAAAAAAAAATCAAGTTTAAACCCACCGGAGGTACTTGTCCGTTCAAATAAAAGTCGCCTTTTTTGAAAAGGACAGGAAAATTACGTTGTTAAGGTTTTTGAAGAAAAAAAAAGATTTATGCAGTTTCAAAACCGCCTTTGATCAAATACACTGAAACGAGGGGGTTTAAAAAAACAGATAAGAAGATAAATTTAAAAGGATATGATAAATTTCCCGAATTGGTACAAAAAAGTCTAAAAAAATTGGGAAGCGATAATTTTGGTAAGACTTAAACCCTTTTAAAGAGGTTTTATAAAGTTAGGCAAAGAGATAAAGGGAAAAAAAAATGTCAGGACGGTCTCAATCAAATTTTTTAGGGGGGCTATTGGCTCTTTTTTCGTGGATCTGTGGTAATTCTATTCACCTTGAGCCAAGGGTGACAAAACGAAATGGGATTCCTTTTTATTCAAACTAAAGTTCCCTGCACGATTTTTGGAAAAACCAAAAAAAGGTTTAAACCTTTTA